>JAKCPI010002729.1:0-28359 GCA_023213315.1 Euborellia annulipes
TGGCATGGTGTTAAAGCCGTATATTTAGAATTTGTAACAAGAGAGAGAAAAGAGATGAAGGGGTTAGAGGGGACCACCACAACTGGTGGCAAGATAGTACTCTCAGGGGACTCTAGAGGATCCCCTCAGTTGCTGACAAGACAGTTTTTTTCATTGTTTGAGGTTTTAAGTACTCGAATTGACCATAATTGCAAATCTTCACATCATCTTAGGATGCACTCCATTGATTTCCTATGGGGTGGGGTAAAAAAATTGGACCAAAAATTGGCCCGGCAAGATCCGGATCCTTATTCTGGGGGAGCTATTCTTAGCCCAAATCCGCATTGTCAGAATTCGGTCCCTCAAATTTTGCATACTCAACTACCTCCAGCGCCCGCTCTAATAAATGATATAGGGTTTTTTAAATGCATAAAATTAAGATAAATGGATTTTTCAAGAAATAAATTCTTAATTTCTGTAATATATTTTAAATATATAGATAGATGATAGATTTATGTATTTTTAAAAACGATTATGAAATTCGATATTGTTACTTTCAATAAAATAATAATCTAATAAAAAAAGTGTTTAAATTTTAATCCCAAATGAGTTTTCTTTCTTTTGTCGTATTGCACTTTCAATGCGACATCTTTTTCATTTTTTTTCTCCCCTTCTCACTTTTATAATGTTTTTCATTATTTATCAAACAATCAGAATGTGTCAGAATAATTTAAATGATTGATCATTCAATTTTAAGCTTAAAACAAAGATTATAACTTGACTTGGTTTAATAAATCTTTTTGTTTTGACATAATAAATATTTTTAAAAAGAAAAAACATAGAGGTTAATAAAAAGAAAAAAAAGTTGGGAGTTGAAATGTTTTGTTTTCAAAATGTCTATTTCTGTCAGACTTCATCAAGGCGGTAGGTAAGAGATTAAGGTTTAAGATTGCTCAAGAGTATTTGGAACTACATGCTTAAATGATAGTCTTTTATTTTAAATGTAAAAAAAAATGATAATCAAGAAAAATATTCGTATTGACAGAAGGTAATGTTTAATTAAAAAAAAAAATATATAGCTATATTTCTTTCGAGACATATTTGAATCAAATATATCAAAGAATTTAATAAAGTTTTACTCAACACGTGTACAAAAACTACAATTTTAGGGTTTTAATATTTATTGACATTGGCAAACCCTCCAATCTCTCACTCTACGGGATGCGAGCAATTTATAAAAAATTAATAAATGCGCCTGTTGATAGGCAACCACAACTGATGTTTTTCTTTTCGGCATCTTAGGACATATAGACTTTAACCAAACTTAAATTATTTAAATACGCTATATGCGGGTCCAGGCACACTTATTTATACCATTTAGTATCCAAATGATTTAAATAAATAATAATTGGACTGCCTGGGATCCGAACCCGCACCCCTTGGCTTTAAGATTAACTGATATGTAGTGAGAAAACAATCGTGTTCGAGGTAAAATTCCGAAAAAGACGTTAAAGAAAAAGACTAATAAAAATATAACCTTTAATTAATTAATATTTAATTCAATTAAGTCTTTTTTTAAGTCTAAATGGCCTCAGATGCCGAAAAAGGCATTGAATAAAAAAGAAAAAAATTCAAAAACAGTATTTGAAAATCAATTTTCAACATCTTATCTGTAATCATTTATTTGAGTTTTTTCAATCTTATGAAAAAAAAAAAAAAAAATTCAATAAGATTGAAAAAAATTCAATGTAAAACGGCGAATTTAGATTCTTAGCGAGTCACTAGAAAATAAAGTCAGCAAGAGGGTTCATTTAGAGTTCAAATGTGGATTTTATATTTTCTATTTACAGATTGAAATTAAAAGTTCTTAAATAGTTTTTGAAATACTCATTTTTGTTAAGATTTAAATTAATCGAAAAAAATAATTTTGAGTTTTCTTCTCGGTTTAGTTAAATTAAAAAATTCTCGACATTACATGCATGCATGTTAAGAAAAAAAAATATTAAAAAAAAAAATGATATCCGTCTGGAAAGGGATGATACAAAAACGTCTTGACCAATTAAGATGGAACTATTATTTGAGGCCCGGAGCAAAATTTAGACTAAAGAACATTTTTAATTTTTTCGTGTTAGAGAAAGGAGAGGAGAAGGTCATAAAATTTAATCATACACACTATATGCATATCATTTAAAAGAACTTGAATTGAAATAATTTTTTAAAAAGGAAGAGGGATCTCGCCTTCGGCTAGAGTCTTATATAATTTAATATAATATAATCTGTACCATTATATAAAAGACAGTCTATTTGTCCTTCTTCCTATCTGTAACGCATAGACTCTGAACTATTTTAAATATGTAGAAATGATTGGGGTTGTTTTAGGCTATCATTAATTTCCGATTGGAGGCAGAGAACCAGCTTTTAAGGGTTGGTTATCATTAAAAAAAAATATATTATCTTCGGGACTTAAGGAATATTCATGGGATGTTTTTCAGAATTTTACAGAGCGGGTAGTAATTATGAGTAGTTCATGGTAAGGGTAGAGAACCTTTTTTATATTGATTTGCGAACATGTGGATTAATCAGGATTTTTAGAAAAAATTTGCTCCGGGTATAAATACTTGAAAAATTGAATTAAATATTTCAGAAAGAGGTTCCGCATTCTCCCATCTAAAAATTAATTTTTTTATTAGATTAATAGGAAGAGAGGATGTTAGTCAAACGGGATAGCCTTTATCAAATGAAAATTTCAATATAAGAAAACGTTTCGGCCTTAAGAAGAAGAAATTCGATGGCTGAGTGTAATTAACAGGATTAGGTAGATGTAGGATTTTATTATTTGCTCGCTGCCTACATCTAAATAATCCTGTTAGTTTCGGCTTTAATTAGATAATGACATCTTCAGTTCTTATGAGAATATTGACAATCTCAATATATACACCATCGAGACTTGGTCATAGAAAGTGATGAACATATGTCACCTTATGTAGCCAGAAATTTTTGATGGGGGGGGGGAATTCCAAGAAAATTTTTTCAAAAATTTGAAAAATTTAAGATTACTTTAGGATATTTATAAATCAATTTTGGTTTGGTTTTTTTATCTAGAGTAAATTATTATATTTTACTTTCTCTTACCCTATATGAAATATAATTTGTATTATAGAGCTTGAATATTTAGTCATGGCTTGGGTCCCAAGGGGGGTTTGAACCCCCAAAACCCCCCCTGACTACGCCTATGATTGAGATTGCCAATCTTCTTTATATATATAATTCTTCTGTACGTGTGTATGTGACTGAACTCCTCCTAAACGACTGAACCAATTA
The DNA here is from genome assembly GCA_023213315.1 of Euborellia annulipes. Classification (NCBI taxonomy): domain Eukaryota; kingdom Metazoa; phylum Arthropoda; class Insecta; order Dermaptera; family Anisolabididae; genus Euborellia; species Euborellia annulipes. The sequence continues at coordinate 3,301 of JAKCPI010002729.1, forward strand.
TGATGAAATTTTCTGTGTATGTTTGTGAGAGTCCCGGACAGGTTTTGTTTCACAAATAACAATAAGTTAATGAGTAATTAACCGTTAAAATAAGAAAAAATAAAAATTAGGAGAAATAGTTGTCATGGTAACAAAATATAAATATTTACCCATGTTTACGATTTTTTTTATTTATTTACATTTTGAATTCTAAAATATCGGTGTAAATTTTTTGTCTGTGTACCGGGAGAGTCCCGGAAAGGATATTATTCACAAAAAATCTCAAGTTCATGAATAATTAGCCGTTGAAATAATCTCTATATATAAAAATGAAAAGGGAAGGCGAGCAAGGGGGTCCAGGGGGCGCAGCCCCTGGCTAGACGGAAAGCCCCGCCGAAGGCGGGGCTTTGCGTCTAGTATTCTCATAAAAACTGAAGATGACATTATCTAATTAAAGCCGAAACGTTTTCTTATATTGGGATTTTCATACGATAGAGACCATCTCGTTTGGCTGACTTCCTCTCTTCTTTCTTATTAATCAAAACATTGGAAAGCTATTTCTCTAATCGACATAATTTCTTTATTCTTTATTCAATTTTAATAAAATTTGAGAAAATGATATTTTTAAATTTCCTAGAGTAGTGTTTCCCAAACACTGAACCGGGAACAACTTATCATTCATCAATTAATATTTCAAATTACAACTATGTATATTACCAGGGGTGTGCCTATGAAACCGACCTTTAGAGGTGCGCACATAAACACATATTTTATAAAAGTGAAAAAAGATATTTTATTCAAAGTAATTTCCTTCGTTAGCAATACAATTCTCCCATCTTTCAGGGAGCTTATGAATCCCTCTCCAAAAAAACTCGTCTTCTTTCGAGGCAAACCATTCATCGAGCCATTTGGCAACATTTTCGTAATCTGTGAACTGCTGCTCCCTCAAAGCGTGACCCAAAGATGAAAACAAGTGATAGTCCGTTGGGGCCAAGTCTGGGGAATAAGCCGCATGTGTGAGAATTTCCCACCCAAACGTTTCAATGGTTTCTTTGGTTCGTTTTGCAGCGTGTGACGGAGCGTTGTCGTGCAACAAGATGACTTTGTGCTGCCTTTTTTGATATTCTGGTCTTCTTTGGCGTATAGCCTGGTTCAATTTCACCATTTGCTGTTGATAACGTTCCGTATTGACAGTTTCGCCAGGTTTCAGGAGTTCGTAATAGATAATTCCCTTCTGATCCCACCAAACACAAAGCATTGTCTTTCGTCCATATCGATTTGGTCTTGGAGTCGATGTTGATGGCTCACCTGGAGATACCCATGATGCTCGACGCTTAGGATTTTCAAAAAGATCCATTTTTCATCTCCAGTAACAATTCGATGAAGAAATGACTTTCTTTTTGTATCTGGCGAGCAGCATCTCACAAGTGGTTTTTCGGTTCTCTTGCTGCCTTTCGTTCAGTTCATGTGGAACCCATTTCCCGATCTTCTGGATCTTCCCCATAGCTTTCAGACGCTTGGAAATAGTTTCCCGAGTCACGTTTAACTGTTCTGCCAATTGTTGTTGTGTTTGAGTTGAATCTTCATTCAACAATTCTTGCAAATCGGTGTCATCAAACTTTTTGGGCGGTCGGCCACGTGCTTCGTTCTTAATGTCAAAATCTCCCCTCTTGAATTTTTTGAACCATTCTTTGCACTGTGTTTCACCAAGAGCATAGTCGCCAAAAGCTTCTACAAGCATTCGATGAGATTCCGCGGCCGTTTTTTTCAAATGATAGCAAAAAATCAACGCCGTCCGCAAATCACTTTGTTGAGGAACAAAGGTTGACATGTTTGACGTGGTGAAAAAATGTTGGGAGTATGAAATTGGAATTTTTTTGAGTTCGAAACTTAGAACAGACATAAACCAAACAAACAAACTCAATAACTAGACTGTATAGTACCAAAACTGGCCGCCAGGATTTTTCAAAGTAAAAGGCGGTTTCATAGGCACACCCCTGGTATTTAGTCTTAGAAACGATGTAACACCTGTTTATTCACTTTTATAATATTCCTTCAGTAGTTTTCTTCAACAACAGCGGAACACCTGAAGAAAACTACTGGAGGAATTTTATAATATGTATATTATGGTAATAAAACATTTCATTAATTTTTGTAAGTGTTTATTAAGTGTTCAGTAAAAAAAAAAAAAAAAAAATGGTATATAAAAGTGTTCCAAACATTTCAAAAAGATGGGAACTACTTCTCTAGATCTATCCACCCTCTCCCTAATAAAATTTGGGATGAGCCTTAAATATGTAAAATAACATTAAAATATTTAGAGAAAAAAGGGTAGAAAATTTTACCCAGAACATACAGTATGTGCGGGAACAAAATCTCCTAAAAGCGTACAAAGATTCCTAATCGATTAAAATTTATCTAAATAAATATATAGACTTATATTAAGTCACTAAACAATAAAGTGACAAAAAGAGTAGCCTATTGATTATTTACAATAAATTGAAGGATAGTTCGAATATTTGGGTTTCATAGAAAGGGGGCTCTTTTATAGAAAGCTTGTCCGGTTGGTTAGCTGCAGGGTCCACTGCATGCAAACAGCACGTTCGCATTATATTTGTATAGTCAGATTAAAATACGGAGATTTTGAATGGTCCGGCTGTCAGCTTTGAAATTAGGGACAATTCCATATAAATGGGACATCTAGTCACCCTATAGGAGATCGGTGACAAAAAGTTAAACGTGCACAATTAGTCACCCTATATATAGATGGCTTAGGCCAGGTTGGCTGGCCGATAATGGGGCATAAATTCGAAACGGGCAGAGCCCCCTGGGGGGCTAAGGCCCCCGGGCCAAGTCTCCGGATATCCTCCCCGATTCCATTAAATGCGAGGCTTTGTGTGCTCGTATGCATCCGAGAGAGGCCTGCAGAGGATATTTCGGATTTATGCCTACTTTTGCAAACTTGGACGTAAACAAAAAAAAAAAAAAAAAAAAAAAAAACACTTTGAGTTTGTTCCTTTTATATAAAAATTTTTTATTGAAGGCTACAAAAAATTTAATAAAGCCAAGTCGAATGTTAGAAATTATGGAGATTATCAAAGTTTCTTGGGTCACAATCATAAGCTCATTAAGATTTTTTTCCCCTTGGGAGTTTTTTTTTTTTTTTTTTTTTTACTTTCTTTTAGCATTTCAAGTGTTTTGCGGCTCTGACGCTTTTCTCACTTCTAAGACGGATTATTCTTGCGTACCAACCAACCACCACAATTAAATTCCTCCATTAAATGAGAAAATCTTCAAATATCGATAAACTTTCTTATATTATTATTTTTTGCAATAAATTATACTTTTCCCACCGTCATTAAGGGGATTTGTAATTAAAAATAAAGAAATCGTGATACTTGTGAAAAATTAATTACCGATAAATTTTTATTAAAAAAAAAAGATGAAATTGAAAGCTTAAAAAATAAATTAAAAGATTTTACTTATTTTATTTTTTAAAATAAATAAAGGAGATAATATCTAAATGAGGAAGTCTTTCGTTTATAATATATTTTACATTTATTATAGGCAAAAACCATTATTTGTCAATGAGTATTTCACCCTATCTCCAAAATAAAAAAAAATTATCAAGAGTGGAAAAAGAAAATAATTCGTATTTATTGCAGAAGACTAACTCATTTTCATTGGGCAAGAGATAACTACTCATGTACAGTGAGCGCCACAATTAAGTCCCCGCCTGATAGCTAGAGCCCTAAGTATATGGTATAGATATGGTGTATAGTGAATTAATTTTAATGACCGAAAAGGTAAAACGTAAAATCTGGTACGGATGATTTTATTTTACCTTTTCAAATTTAAAATTATTTCACCATTTATCATTAACTATACCATATACTTAAAGCTCTAGCTATCATGTGGGGACTTAATTGTGGCGCTCACTGTTCAGTGGTTTATAGAATTTTCAAACTGAAAGTAATGAGAGGTTTTGAAGAAATTAATCAAATTAATTCATTAGCAAATTAATCAATTGTTATGCCTATCTTCCATATGGTATGAAACACTGGACAAATATCGTTTAATTTAGTGTAATATATCTTATTTTATTTTATACTATTAAATGAGCAAAGTACATTGAAGGACATTATTAAGTCCCACCCATGCGTTTTCTACTTGTGATTATTTCATTGTTTTTAAAAAAATATTATATATTTTTTAATGGAAACTTTCATGTTTCAAACCTAGAAAATTTCCAATAAAGATTTTCATTTTCTTTTATAAAAACACTGAAATAATCACAAGTAGAAAACGCATGGGTGGGACTTAATATTGTTCCTCACTGTACGTATATTTATTTGAAAGCACATCAGTTCTCAAAAACGGCTCAAATTTTAAATTTATCCTATTTCCGGTACCAATATGAAATTGCGCTAGGTATTATATTTGAGAAAATTCGGGTTCTAGTACTTTACTGATTTACTTAGTTTTTTCCATTTTTCTCGAAAATTCTTTTAACTATTTTTTTCAAATTTTAAATACCGGTATTTACTATTTGCGGTATACAAAACAAATTATGCAAGGTCTCGTCTTTAGGAGACTTCGAGTACTAGTACTTTACTCATGTACCCACACAGCGCAAAATATTGCAGCAATGTTGTAGAAATATTGCGAATCTTGCATAAATTGCCAATTAATATTGCAGGAATATTGCAGCAATATTGTTGCAATATTCCTATGTCCGCCTTTTTGCAACATGGCAGAAATATTGCATCAGTGTTGCTGCAATATTGTCAATATTGAGCAAGATTGGCAATATTGCTGCAACATTCCAGCAATATTTTGTGCTGTGTGGGTACTCTCAATATTTCCTTTGACGATTTATTTCAAATTTTAAATATAATTTTTAGAACCAATATGAAAATAAGCAAGGCTTTGTCTTTGAGAAACCTCGAGTACTAGTACTTTACTGAAGTACTTTTTTTAGTTTTCACAAATTTTATAAAAAGAAAAAATCACCGAGCTCAAGCTCGGTCATCCCGGAACTTTAATTTAAACATTCAATCGCAGGCTCTTGTTGAAACATTTTATAAATTAAAATTGAATATAACATTTGGTTAATTAATAAATATATTGATACAAAAAATCGAGGTATTATTTGTATATTTAATTTTAATTTATGTATTTTGCCTCAAATATTAAAAAGATAGGGAAATGAGTCTAGTACTGAATGAATGTAAAATAATGGATGAATGGGTGTATGATCCTGGTTGTGACGAGAAAGAGAGAGGTATGCATCCAACCTAACTGTAAAGGTCCTGGGGCAGGGGCAAAAACCCTAAAAACGAGGGCCAGAATAAATAATAAACAAGAGATGAACTATTGCATGCATGACTCATATACAGTATACTTTCACTAGAAAAATACGGTTAAAGGGAGAGAAATGTTTTTGAAATTATTACAATGCCCTAGGTCAGAGTTTCCCAACCTCAAAATTATGGGATTCATTTCTTGCATAAATTTTCGCTTTTAGAAAATGTATCCGGTAGGAATGTCACCAACTTGGCATGACAACAAGAAAGTTGTGTGACGTGTATTTAGACACACCAGATTTATTATTATATGAATCAGAAACACATATTTTATATTTTCTGACAATGAAAAAAATTATTTATTTAGGATGATGGTCAATATTTCTTTAGATGGTAAAAAAAAAAGTTGATGCCTTTCTTAACGGTTGTCATTTTCTGTTAAATATCCAACTGTTAACTCAACTTTATAAAAGTTAATCAATCAGTTGCGAAAATTTTGCTATTTATTTTAAAATAATATTAATCATGAACAAAAAAAAAAAAAAAAAAAAATCCTTTCTTTACGTAAAAAGAAATAGTAAAAAAAAGAATTTGAATAATTAGTAACTGTAATAAGTGTTAATTACACTCTCAGAGAGAAAAAAACAAATGTTGTTTTTTTAGAATTAAATTTTAACGAATTTTCGTTATAAGCGACTATTTGGACAGTTTATTTTGAAAGTAGTGTAAGTCCATTTTTTTAAAAATGAGATATTACATAATTTATGATTAAATTAATGTAAATTTTCTATATATAACTAGCTACTGGTAAAAATTGGTCGGTAAATAGATTTTTTATTAAACAAATATGTTAACCTTTCATTTTCTCGAAACAATAGAAAATGGACTTACACCACTTTCAAAATAAACGGTCCATTTAATAATGTATCTAAAAATTTTTCCAACTAATTTTTAAAATGAAAATAAAAACAATTAATTAAAATGAGAATAAAATATTCAAAATAATCGATAAGTTAAGTAAAGTGGCGCCATCATTTTACAGGATTTTTTTTAACTTTTTTTTTAAAGGTAGCTTAGCTCTATAAAAAAATTTTACTTTAAATTGCTATTTATACCTTAAATTTAATAAGTCATACACTTTGCAAAGATTTTAAAAAAGGAAAGTTGGTTTTTTTTTATTGCTTGGCACAATTAGGCGGTCTTCTTTTGAAAGTTTAAGCACCGGTGTTTTTTTTTTTTTTCTTGGGACCGAGAGGATCGAATTTAGGCCTGGACGAGGGGCTGGCCAATCGTTTAGCTGTCAATCTAAGTTGGTATTATTTATTGTTTTTGAGGTGAGTGTCTCCCTCCTCGAAAACACCTTGGGTAAACAAGGGGTTCTCTTTGGGAAAAAAAAAAAAACCTAACGAATATATATGTTTATTTCCAAATAAAGGAAAAGAGAAACAAAATATTCGAATCAAAATAGTTAAAAGCAGCTCTATTGATTTATTTAAGATATCTTAAATCTTAAATGGAAAATTTTTTTTGTTTAATTAAAAAAGGAAGAAAATCAAAATTTTAAAACCAATTATTGATATCAAGCTAATAATAACCCCCCTTCGAACTAAGTTCATTGTTTTCTCTTGTCGAAATGATGTGCGAATTTCATTAATTCGGGAAAAAAAGTCCGGAACCCTCTTAAAATCCGTTCATCAACCCTTTCACACCATTGACCTTTAAAGACGCCATTAGAAACCCCTGACCTCGCTCTTATATTTTTTTTTACAAATTGCCTTTTTCACATCTTCAAAATTATTAAATTTTATTTTTCTAATAAAATTGACTTAATTCTGGAGATGATATCCTTTCCCCAACTCTCCTATCAACACCTAATTTATAATAACTAATATTTTTAAATGAATTAATTATTTATTCCTAACCCATATGTGTATAACAATATAGAACTTCTAACTTATAATCAATTTTTAATTTCTCTTCCCCTTTTCTCCGTGTCTAGGGAAGTGGGTTCGGACCTGAGGCACTCAGTTGAATCTTTATTTAAATTATTTGGATACCAAGAGGTGTAAATAAATGTGCCTAGCTACCGTATATCGTGATTAATATAATAAATAACGTTTAAAGTCTCTATGGCCTAATATGTCGATTATATTCTATGGAATACAAAGAGTAAAGGGTGGTTCAAACAATTTTGAGGGCAACATGTGAATATACATTTCATAGAGCATCTAAAAATAATGAATTTTAATCAAAATAGTTAAAAGAGATTTTTTTCTGAAAATAGAAAAAAAAGCTGAAAAGGCATATCAGTAAAGTACTTTAAAAGTACCCTTAAATACTTTTCGAGGTTTATTTATTTGAAAAAGATATTGATATTCAATAAATAATAAATAAAATTCAGACTTGACAAGTCATAGGAATATTTAAACATTTTTGTGGATAGGCTAGGCTAGAGATTTTAAGTTCGATTCCTGAGGGGTAGTAAGTTTGTCCAACAAATAAACAAACAAAATTTTCAATTTGCAAGCCACTTAAATTTCAAATTTTAACCAGGTAGATTTTCTCATTGTTAAGATATTTTGTTTAGAGATAGCCCAGCTACAAATTTTTTATGCGACCGAATACTTTCAGTTTATATATTACATATATATGTAAGAGAAAGTAAAAATAAAATTTTATCCATAAAGATATCTATTTAAGCCATATTTATTTATAAAAATTATATTTTAATTAAATTGTGGAAGGTATTATGATATAAGTAGTTCATGTTCAAGTGTTTTTATACGAATAATCATGTTAGGTTTTGAAATAATGACCCTCCCCATTGGGGTTTGTTAAGTGTAAAATTAAAAAGCAGTGCTTGTGCACGGTTGACAGGTGAAAGACCTTTTCCTAACCAGGACAATTAGCGTAACAAAGTGAAACAGCCTATTGCTCTGAGTGATTTTGTTTTAACTTTGTGAGTTTTAACGCGAGGCTCACGAGTGGTCGCAGTTGTTAATTAAATCGAGATATGAACTAAAACGAATCCGCACCAACGCGCCATTCTCACGTTTTCCAAGAAAAATACGACACTCAATAAATAAATACTGTTAACTATGTTTGTACATAAAGATATATTAAATTTTTCCCTCTCCTTTTTTTTGGAATTAACAACAAAACTCGACAAAGCTTAAGATATACGACCGGCCCTTTAGGTGTACGGGAGTTTGCAAGACCAATTCACTTGACGATTGACCAGATGCCGACCGACACTTCGGTGACCGAAGAATAGAAAAAAAAATCCAATCCACAAGTTTTCGCCCACAAACAGTTAACCCTGTTAACTTTCCATTTTAACGTTTTACAGCCCATACGGGCCCTAGGCTCTCTAAGCACACGCTTTGATTGGTGATCCGTGTAGGTCACCTGCTGCAGGGGACAGCTTTTCCAAAAATAAAAAAAAAGAAGCCAAAATTAAACCAAAGCTACCAAATCGTTTTGTTAAGAATTTCTAAATGAGATGAAATTCAATCAGTAATGTCAAATAAATATTAATGAAATTCACTTCAAACAGAAAATTCATTAAATTTAATATATTATAGAATAATTATTCATTTATAAATATTAGTAAAAATCTATTATTTTTTAAAAATATTTGCATATGTAGTAAGTACAGTAAGTACACTGTAGATAAGTATACCTATATTTTAATTGATGGTTAGTTTGTAACTGAGTAATTAGAAAGGTTACAAAATTTATCAAGGTAGTTTACTATAATTTGAGGAGGTAAAAAGGGGAAGAGACCAATGTTGACAAGGGAGAATGTGCAAAATATTTATTAATCAATTTTTTTGTAAGTAACTTAATCTGTTGACCTCTATCTATCTATCTTTTATTATCTCTCAAATTTCACAATGAACCGGTCGTGAGATAATCAAAAAAATGATTTTTTTTTTTTAATTAATAAGAAAATATTTGACTTTTAAATACTTGAAAGATTATGTTCTACCAATATTATAATTAAGAAAAATCTATATTCCTGTGAAGCATTACCCCCCCAAAAATTAAAGTTATTAGTATTTTTTTTATTTTAATTTTAAGACATATACACAGACATCATTCCTTCCGCCGACCCCGAATTATGGAAATAAGGCGAGGATAGAAGACATCATTCCTAAAACTACTTAAATGGATTCTGGGGACCTCAAAAACGCAGCTTTAGTTCAATTTCGAGTTTTTTTACGATTACTTTAATTTATCTGCCCTACGGCTGGGAGGTAAAGTTAAAAATACAATAATATTTAATAAGTTTCTTGTAATTGGATAAAATAATTTAAAACAAATTCAAAAAATTCTCCTCTATATAGTCTGGAGACCCTTTAGTTACATGATAATCAAAGATGCATATAAGAGAACTGAATTCTTCACTCTCCATTTTCTTTAGAGAAACAGAGAGTGAATGCATAATAACATAGGCGCCAGAACTGGGGGGGGGGGCAGAGGGGGGGCAAAATTTCTTTTTTTATTTCATTTATTGTTAAAAATGATATATTTTTACTTTTGAAAAAATCTTCTAAATTAAAAAAAATTAAAAGAGTAAGAAATTCATTTTTTCCAAATTTTTTTCCAAAAATTTTTGATAAAATCACTACCAAATTTTTTAAAATTTCAATTTTATTAAAATTGTGATTTTATTTAAAATTTTTAAAGTTTTAAATAAGTAATAAAAAAAATCTAATGTCAAGTTTGTTCTATATTTTTTTTTTATCTGAAATCGTTTATTTCCGATATGTTGATGGTCAGACAAACTCAATGAAAAAATGAATCTTTAAAAAACCTATATGTCTGTCAAATTTCTGACATAAATACAATCATTGTATTTCACGGGGATAAACAATCGAGGCAAACTTTGCAATAAGGAGATTACGTCGTGTTGTAAGAACTTCAATAAAAAAAAAGTTTAGAATGTTGATTATAATAATAATAATATGCCCTTGTCCTTCCCTGCAACAATCAAAATAATATAATAATCTGCATACAACTATTGATTTTTAGATGAGATGTATTTCATCATTTTTTTTATTTTTTATTTCTACTATAATTTGTAATCTTAAAATCTAGTTTTAATGAAATTTGTGAATTTAATTTGAGAAATAAGTAAGCGAAAATTTTTAAAAATATGCTTAAAAAAAAGACATGTGACATTAACGGCAACTACGCCAATCCTTACTTTCTTTAATTAGTTTTATTTTAATTTAGAGTATAATTCTTTGTTCCGAATGTTATTTCTAATTAATCTATCTAATTCTTTTTTTTAATTAATCGACAAAACGTTTTCTATCTTTGTCAATATATAGGCTATTTAGAGGCCGAGAAACTTGTCGGGTTCCAGGACTGTATCAGTATATTAAATTCATAAGACCCCCTTCACCCTTCAAAAAAAAAAAAAAAAAAAATTGGAGAGGGAAAAAAATATTTTTAAATATTTTTTTTATGACCAAGTTAGAGCTTAAAAGGCCCGGGCCTCCTCAAAAGGAATATTTTTCCCTCAGAGGGCCCGAATCCTGGGAATCCCCCCCCCCCGGCCTCTGACTAAAACCCTGTCTATTCTTCAAAATTAGGTAAAGGAGACTTGGTATATTTTTTTATATTATTTCTCATGACATTATTTCTAAATTTTCACTTTACAAAAAATAAAAGGTTTTCTTAAATTATTTCCAAATAACAAAAAAAAAAAAAAAAAACTTGATAGAAAAAAAAAATTATAAAAATCAAGCATGCAAAAGACTGAGTGAGTGAATTTGGATTTAATTTTTTTTTTTTTTTTTTTATTTATTTTTTAGAAATTCTATTAGAGAAAACAGCTTGATTTCAAAATTGGATATTTCGCTATGCCAATATTTACTCAACAACCTTTACTCGTATATAATAAATATAATTTGGCTAAAATTACACCGATAAATCCCCCAACAAAATAAATAATGAATAAAATGCTAGAGAATTTTTTTTTTTTTTTTTTTGTAAATTGAATTAATAAAAGATGAAAGTCGAATTGATTGGCATTTCGAAAGTTTTGTTGGATTGCGCGAGGTCAAAACAGAGAGACAAACAAAGAAAAAGATACTTATTACTTATAGTTTAAAATCGTATAAATTACACGAAGTTCGGTCTAATAACAACTTATTTTTATCTGAAAAATATGTTATTAAATTTTTTTTTATGAAAAAATATTTGTTAAACAAAGAAATTTCTTGTTCATAACCCTAAGGGGGTATCTGAATATAAAATTTGATATAAATTAAATTTATATAATTTAAATCTATAGATTCATATATAAAATTTAAGTTAAATAGCTTTATAAAGAATATTTGCTTTTTCTTCATCTCTTTTTCCCAGAGGGCTTTGATCGAAAATCCTGTTCGTTAAGCCTTCTGAACAAGAGGACTTTTGAAAAGAGAATCTCTCTTTCAATAATTCTCGAAATTGGTTTAAATGGGCGCAATGCATTTTATTAAAGTGATAGCATAGAGGGAGAAAGAGGGTTGTAGGTACTTTAGGTTCGATCTAAAGCCAGTCGAGCTGTTTGCATAATATGTGATTAATGTTTTATGTACTAGTCAACATTCAAAATTCCGTTGTAGAATAATCCATTCGCGTGTTTCACGAAATGAAGAATCAATGCCTACTAATAAACAATTCACAATAACGACGAAAATTGTAATAATTTTACGTCTCACCTGACATTTTTAACTAAATCAATTCAACATTCAAGAAAGAAAAAATCGTGGCCTATTATAAATTTTATATAAAGAACAATCAAAAATTAAAAAATACAAAAAAAAAAAATGATACTAAAACAAAAGAAAATTTTATTTAAATTTATTAACGAGTAAGTTGAATTTTTTAGCGTAGATGTGATAAAGAGAAGACAGTATTTTTATTGAACGCTTTTGTTGCTGTTCACCATCTTTCTTTACTCATATCTAAGAGAATTTATTGAGTAAGCTAGAATGGAAAATTCAGACTATGCCTAATATTTTATATATTAGTGAATGGTGCCGAAGATCGAGGGTCCAAATCCCGTGTCAAGCGAAAAAAATTTATTTCAATTTAATTGGATACCAAAAATATAAATTGGTTCAAATTTGTCACAGATGTCAAAAAAGACAAATTGAAAAAAAAAAAAAAAAAAAATACTATTGAAAATATATTTTGAATGAAAATCATTGAACTCTAAAATCTTAAAATTAAAAACACTATGTCGTATGTTTCAATGATTTATAAAAGTAAGTGCTATTTTGTTATCCAAATGGCTTAAATAAAATTATCGGACTGCCTGGGATGCAAACCCGCGACCCATGGTATAAAAAATTAATTTTTAAATCATTGAAACTTATTACTTAGTGTTTTTAATTTAACCTATATTTTTATTTTTTGGAATGGGTGCATAAGGTTCGAAGACTTATAATGACCAGTGGTCATAGGCAACCAGGAAGAATATATAATAGTATAAAAAAAAGGAGAAGCATAAAAGGGGAACTCAACTGCGGGAACTGAGAAGATGCCTGTTGAGATTAGACTTGAAGTCTGAAGATTGTAGGTTTTGGGGAAGATAGACGCAGGGAGCTTGTTCCAATCACGGGGGGTCATGGGGACAAAAGAAGATTGGAATTGACTAGTTCTGTTAGTCGTGATCTGAACAGCATAGGGGTGCTGGGACTATATTAAATACTATTTGTTTCAACTAGAGTAAACGGTCGATAGTTCAGTTCTAATTTAAATTAGTAAGCTTAAGTTTATACTTTGGCAAGAAGAAGATTAGTCCAAGAGTATATGTAAGCTTTATAAAATCGTAAGCTATTATCTGAAAAAAGAAGTAACTTATGCTAAAATAAAAATATCTTTCTAGAATAGTTGAAGAATTGCATTGTAAACTACCGGTATTGATATATAAAGTTAAATTTGAATTTCCCGATATAATTTTTCATAACACAATTTTGGAAGGGGATAACAAAATTTCTAAAAGAACGAATAAAAAAGAGTTCATAATGATATCATTAATAAAATGTTAAAAAAAAAAAATTGAAAAGCATTTAGAAATGTTTTCATATCATAATTATAAAATAATAATTTGAGGTGAAAAAATCTAAGAGTTTCAAAAACCCCTGGAAAAACACTTAAACAAACATCTTGACAAACTCATTTCGGGTTCCCATTTATTTTCTTTTCTCTCTCTCTCTCTCTCTCTCTCTGATTCTTTATTTAAATTAAATCATAAATCTGCATTTCCATTTATTTACTTTTAAGATGATTTCTTGCTTAGAAAAATATTTAATACAAAGTAAAATTGATTTTAATCTATTTTACATTGGAAAAAATGATGTCATTTCACAGCGTCTCTTTGGGAGGGGGAGTCAATTTAGTTTAATCTCGAAGGAAAATGCATTCTTGAAAGAAGAAAAATGTTATCAATGAGTTAAGAATGTTGTCACGATTAACTGTTAACACCCAAAATGAGATAATGTAAACATGAAAAAATTAAGATAGGAAAATCAACAAGATAATTCAAATAACCATTAAGAGATAATCTTTCAATAACCAATTAGAAATTATTATTTTACCCTTATGTAAGTAAATAATTAGTAAACAGGACTAAAAAAAATAAATAAATACAAATTTAAAAAAAAATAGCCGACCAAATTGCGGAACCCTTTCGCTTTTCTTCATCTAAAGTTAACCAAAACACGAAGGTCTTTCAGAGAAATTATAGGCAGAGAATGAAATATATTTAGGCCTATTTATTAACTAGATAGAGCTTTATTTATTTATTAATAAGTTTTTTTAGATCATGTTTATTGGGTACGCCGAAGACGGGCTTTTCCACTAGTCAGGGAGCTGCGCAGCCTGGACCCTCTTGCTCGCCTTCGGCTAGAAAATGCATCAAATTTATTCTTGCTCACTGTTTGGAAATTTTGCAATTGCTTCGCCTTCGGCGAAATTTCCTTCTTTGACTCAAATTATTCTGGCCAATCAGCTCCCCAATAGGCACATTTACACGGGGACAGGAAGTCAGCCGCTAGCGCTTTATATTATAGTATGATGATTATATAATTAGAGATTCCATCTAGCGTCGAAAAAGTGTATCAGTGTCATTTGTAATAGTGTTTTTGTATGATGTTTATTTATATTATTGTTATTTATGAATGTTCTTGTAATGTGTTTATTTATATGTTTATTATTTCTACTACAGTGGTTTTGTAATGTGTTTAGTTATATTAGTGTTATTTTTATTAATGTTTTTGTATTTTGTTTATTTATGTATTAATGTATATTTGTATAATGTTAAAACTTGCGAGATGGCCTCTGGCCAACAGGCAAAATAAATAAAAAAAAAAGTTGAAGAGAAGTTGCTCTTGATGTTATAGAATGAAAAAGAGCAAGTACAGGTGCTTGCTCTTTTCCATTCCAAAATTGTAAATTTTTTAACAATACTTACAGAAAAGATCTCCTTAGTTTACGACGTGAAGAATCGCAGAAAGAATCGCAGAACTCAGCCCCCACTCCCACCCTATTCATCTAAAACAAAACAGGAAATAAATGATTAGTCTTTATGATTGATCTTGAGTATATACGTATTTGGAAATATTTAAAATTCTTTAACTTACGCTGTAGACTGCTTCTTTCGGCTCATCGAGGGCTTGATCCTAAAAACTAACCTAATCCCACACTATCTATGACCGGGACGGCCATCTAATTCTAAAATGCAGTTCTTCTTCTCTCTTGAGATCGCGAAACGCGGACACTCCCGGAAGGCAGGTAAGCCTTCATTATATCAGTTCCGAACGATACGATGATCGCGAAACGCGGACACTCCCGGAAGGCAGGTAAGCCTTCATTATATCAGTTCCGAACGATACCTATGATCGCGAAACGCGGACACTCCCGGAAGGCTGATAAGCCTTCATTATATCAATTCTGAACGATACGACGAAAACGCGCCCACAAACCCAAAGAAAGGTAAAGAGGAAATGGAACACATACAGACACTCATAGGTATTAACACACATTACAGATCAATTAATTTCCGCCCACCTGCCTAATCAATGTCATTTAATAGAGAACTAAATAGAGCAGAGTTAATTGATCTGATAATCATTCACGAGTTATGAAGGAAGCCCGGCCAATACAATACTGAAGAACCCCCTTGATTGCTCATCTCAGAAACAGAATGACGTTGCTCAAGATGCATGCTGAAAAAAAAGAACCCTAAAAGCTAACAACATCCTATAAGAACTCCTAACATCTTGAACATTAACTCATTCTGCCCTGAAACAACCAAGGCCCAGAACTCAGCACTGATGGACAAAGGGCCTCGGAGAAAGAGAAAACACTCTTTCTCTCAAATTCGCGAAAAGGAGAAACACACAATAGAGGAATTCTCCTATTTCCCTTGAACAACGGTCAAAAGTGAAATGATCCTCTCCTGGGAGCCCTGCCTAAACCTAAATGGAACGAACAACAACACCCTATGCCAGTTTTGAGGAATCATTCACAATTGAACGTCAATTCAAAAGAACATCAGAGAATCCCGACAGAGAAATCCTAAATCCCCATAAATATATAAATGCATGAGCGTAGAGATTTTCTAATTAAGCGCCCATATGTAGTATTTACTCCATCAATTGCTAGCTAGATAATCTAATAAGAATTGCGTATATTCTTAAAAATTAATAAACATAGAAAGGTGAATCCCCTTAGATAATATTAATCCTATACACGCAAAACTTAAATCCTAATACTGAATTATATAATAATAGCTAAAATAATAATACATGCACACTTGAATTGTCTCATATGATGATGGTGCTCCAACGTAGGGTAAAGGGATGAAATGAGTACTGTGCATGATTTATATATTAATTAGACTACCAATAATCATAACTTATACCTTTTGCACATTGAACATTCATCCATCCCATTACCTTGAGAAACGAAACCTCCATTTCGGGCACTTTAAAAATTTTGAATTTAAAACATTAACTAGCTAAAAGGGACTCTGAAAAGGAAGAATAACATTAATAACATCCTATCCATGCACCTATGTTTAAATATGCTATAATTAGGCCGAAATAAGAAAATTCAAATAAAATTTTGAAAATCCTAAACTGCTTACTCTACGCCCATGTAAATGTTCATACAGACTTTCAATTTGTAGCTGCTACACTCTGGAATCTGCTGTAGCCACTGCCTGGTTGACTTACTGGCGATGTCTGATGGCAAATACTCCACACTCTGGAACCAGCAGGAGTCGCGTACGTCCTCAGTCATCATCACTGGCGATGTCTAATGGCGGCCTCGAAGGCAATCAGCCGATTTCTAAAAAAAATTAAAAGCAAAACATATTGATATAATTTTAATATAGGCTATTTATTTTGCTTTTGGGGTATCATATAAGGCCATGTAGCGGTGGCAAAAATGGCTGGTGGCCTAATGCCAACATTTCTTTTAAATAAATAAATAATATAAGGCCATTTTTTTAAAATTTGTTTAAGGATTTTTTCGGCATCTGAGGCCAATTAAACCTCGTCCCATTGACCGCGTTAGCTTTTTACCAGGGAAGGGGCGAGAAGAGGTCAAACCTACCAAAAAAGCAAAAAAAAAAAAAATTTTGTAGGAATGATAGTCAAATAACGAGACATTGTAA
This sequence comes from Euborellia annulipes, assembly GCA_023213315.1. NCBI lineage: Eukaryota > Metazoa > Arthropoda > Insecta > Dermaptera > Anisolabididae > Euborellia > Euborellia annulipes. The sequence continues at coordinate 20,272 of JAKCPI010002729.1, forward strand.
AATTAGTTAAGCAGCAAATTTTTCAAAAAAAAAAAAAAAGTAATTATGAGTAGTTTTATTTTTTTTATTCTTCATATACGATATGTATTTGGTATTTCTTCATTAAAGGAGCTCTAATCCATAAAATAAACCTTTCCGGAATTTATGATTTGGATGCGCATAATAATAGATTTTCCTCATGTTGTAGATCACGTTTTAGAGATATTTATTCAGTGGTTTTTTATTCATTTTGTATTCTTTCTATATAAGAATGTAAAAGACACAGTTAAAACAACGAGAAACAACCAATTCAGTAAGAACATACCAATGTTTAACTGAGTTTATTTTTACAAGTTGTTTTGCTTAAAACGAATTAAAAAAAAAAAGTTTAACATAATCAAAATATTTATCAAAGTCAGAAAAATATTTTTTAATAGGTTTTGATTAGTTAAATGGTAATCAATATAAACGGAGATATGAGAAGAGTTGATAATTTAATTTCTAAAAAATTTATGAATCATCAACTATTTTTAATGAATTTTAATGGCATATATAAATTCAATTATGTTAGTAATATCAACTCTGATAAAATGTTTTAGACAAAAATTAAATTTTGTTGAGCAAATTTTTTTTTTTAGTGAAAGTACCAGGTACATTAAAATGCCTACAGTAATGCGTTCATTTGGTTAGAAATTTGTTTTTATTAAATTCATTTTTATTTATATTGGGTAAAAAGAGTGAAAAATTTTGCTAAGAATAAATTTGAGCATTAGTGTGCCCTTTGACTTTTATAAAAAATCTGGTGTGACTGGCGCACAGCACACAACTTTCTCTTACCTTCGGTATTCGAAAGTTGTGTTCTGTGCGCCAGTCACACCAGATTTTTGTGTCGACATATATTTAGTTCCCGACAGTACGGAACATTTGAATTGAGATGTAAAATTTATAAGTATGGGAAAATATTTATATTTTGTTACCATGGTAACCATTTCTCCTATCTTTTCTATGGAGTACAAGAGTAAAGTGGTCTATAGAAGATTTCAATGACAAAATGAAAATATACATTTTATAGAGAATCTAAAAAATAATTGATTTTTGAATTTTAAAAAAAATCGTTGGAGCAAATTTAGAGAAAATCGAAAAAAACTGAAAAAGTGCATCAGTAAAGTACTAGTACTCTTTGGTCGATTTTGTTCAAAAGCTTCGTGTCACGTCCAATGGGGGTGCCTAACTAAAATATAAAATTTCAACCTCCTAGCTCTTTTCGTTCTTGAGATATTTTGTTCACAGACACACACACAGACAGACAGACAGACACACAGACAGACCATGTCGCGAAAACCACTTTTTTGGATTCAGGGGACCTCAAAACGTGTATATCCATCAAAATCTCGACATCGAATTTTTGACATGAAACCAATACTTTCTCTCTCTATATATATTAACATATATATAGAGGTAAGAGAAGGTAAAAATTGCATGAATATAAAACTCACAGCATAAATATTGTTAAAAAATATAGGCTTAAATTCCCATGTTCATTAGAATAAATATAGAGTCTTATTTGATGATCTGGTCAATAATTGGTTTCCCGTCCTGAGCGATACAATTTATTTAAATTATACATATGTATCAACAAACGAGTTTAAATGTCAAAAAAAAAAAATTATTAAACTCTTTGCGTAAGTTTTAATGAATAATTGAGAGTTTAACTTGAAATTTTTATCATTTATGACATGAAACACTCATATAAATTTCTAGCAGAGAGAGGCCTTTTAATCAATAGAATATCAGAATGCAAATTCTATTCCTCAGGCGGGAGAATGTATAATTAGTTATTCCATTTATAATTTAAGGACTAACTAAGGTCAATGAAAATCACAAAAAATAGAAAAGGGAAAGAGAATAATGCAAAAAATTTTATTTAGGTTTGAAGTTTTCTGTAAGTTAGAGTAGATAATTGCGACAAGAATTAATATGAAAGATTTAATCTGGCTAATAGGAAAAGTATACTGTAATTAGTTGCTCTAGAGTTTAATTTCTGATTTAAGAGAGGCTCTGGAGGAGAAAAATTCATTAGTGAGTTGGTCATTTGGGTTGCCTATCTTCCAGCAATCAGAACGAATCTCGTGGTCTACTGTTATTTTACAAGTCAATTTGTACTTTAACTCATATATTTTGGTAAGTGCAAGGTGATGTGAGAGATTACAAATAATTTTAATTACACCAGAGTCAGAGGCGTAACTACATTGATTGGCGCTCCCCCCCCTCCCCCACGTAGATACTAGAATGCCTCCCACCCCAAAAAAATATTTTTGTTAATATAGAATTCCAAAAATTTTAAATTTAAATACAGTTTAATATTAAAAAAAAAATTTTATCCGTGTTTTGCACCACTAAATCACCTCTCTCATGTATTTTAACTATTTAATGGCGAGGCCAAACATCCCATGGCCCCCGGGAGTCGAACCCAGGATCTCCAGACTTTCCGGGGAGCTGTCCATTGCACCAAGCCACCGGACCCTGGACCTACACCAATAAAACTCACTTCCCCTTATATGCAGTTAGTCGTACAAGTCACTAACAAAGTGAAAAACTTTAAAGAAATATTTTTCACTATAACGGAACCCCATGGCCTTAAAGGCATTGCTGTTTACAGTAGTGTACTAGAGCAGACCCAGGTGTCTGTCCCTCTACTGGTTTAACAAGCGGTGCACAAGTGGGAAATTTTTCTTTAAAGTTTTTCACTTTGTTGGTGAGTTTTATTGGTGTAGGTCGAGATTCCAGTGGCCTGGTGCAATGGACAGCACGCCTATGCCCCGGAAAGGCTGGAGATCCTGGATTCAATTCCCGGGGCCATGGGATGTTTGGCCTCGCCAATAAATAACACTCACAGCTTTGTCAGTTTTATTAAGATATCTTAATGAATTATAAAATTTTTTTTGATGATAATGTGTTTAATATATTATATTTTTTATGCATCCGGGTCTCTGCGCCCCTTGACCTGCTGCACTCCCCCGCATTGCGGGGGTGTAATTTACGCCCCTGAAGAGTGATTTTTTTTTCTTCCTCATATATATGTTATATATATAGAGAGAGAAAGTATTGTTATGTAAAAATTGATGTCGAGATTTTGATGGATCTTCGTTTTGAGGTCCCCTGAATAAAAAAGTGGTTTTCGCGACATGGTGTTGGGTGGTCTGTCTGTCTGTCTGTCTGTGAACAAAATATCTCAAGAACGAAAAGAGCTAGGAGATAGAAATTTTATATTTAAGTTAGGCACCCCCATGGGACGTGACACGAAGCTTGAACAAAATCGACCAAAGAGTACTAGTACTTTACTGATGACTTTTTCAGTTTTTTCGATTTTCTCTAAATTTACTCCAACGATTTTTTTAAATTCAAAAATCAATTATTTTTAGATTCTCAATAAAATGTATATTCTCATTTTGTCATTGAAATCTTCTGAAGACCACTTTACTCTTGTACTCATAGAAAAGATAGGAGAAATGGTTGCATGGTAACAAAATATAAATATTTCGTATACTTATAAATTTTACATCTTGAAAATCGAATATACTGTACTGTCGGAAACTAAATACAATCGACACAAAAAATCTGGGGAAAACAGTACAAACTTTCGATTACGAAGGTAAGAGAAAGTTGTGGTGTAACACCAGATTTTTGAAATTGCAAAGTGTAAGCCTGGAGATTTTGAATTTGTTATGTTGCGAGAATGACGATTCCAAACAGGTTTGGAGCTCAGTTTTAAAAAAATCTATTATTATATTTATTTATTATAGGAAATCTAAAGATGTTATATTAGATATATTTAGGATAAATTAATTAATTTTATTTATTTCGTTAGATTACGAAGGGATTAGATTCTCAAATGAGAAAGATAATAATAGTTGAAAGCAACTGACATTGAGCCAGGAAACAAACAAGTTATAGCTATATATAAATATATGACTTGAAATATATGTTTTATGTTTGTTTAAAGATATTTTGGAATCTTAGATAAAATCATTAATGAGATAAAAATCCTGATAGATGATGTGCCGAAAGCCGAGTGGGTGGCATTCCTACCGGATACAGGCGCTTATATTTAAACATTTACTAAACATATCTTTTCTAATAGCGGAAATCTATGATATATAAATATATAGGCCTACTAACAAGAAATGAATCCCAAAGAAATTTTAATTATTAAAAAAAATATTTTTCTTTTATAGAGGTTTTTTTTTTAAACCATAAAATAACTTTGACATTAAAAACTTTTCCCAGTATAATTAAAAATATTTAGAAAAATGTAAGTAATTTTAATTGCACAAACTCGACTAATGTTTATAGGTATCTTGGCAAAAATTAAGGAAGAAAGAGTGGGGGGGGAGGGATATCCGTTTAATTTAAGAAGGGATTCTTTTGATTCATCGCTAAGGGCAAACTTACCCCTCGGCAACCTTTAAAATGACTATATTTACTTAGAGGGTTGACGAACGAGATGTGTTAAATTATTTGTTACAAGCAGTGTAAATAAGTTTGATGAAATTAGAAGATACGCTCGACAAGTTTTGATTTGCTGCTGGTTTAATAAAATAGGTGTACATCCCAGTCAATCCAATCAGAAATTGGGGGGGGGGGGGAACATCTTAAAGAAATAAATTTTAAAAAGTTATTTTCAGTAAGTTATAAGGTAAAATAAAAATTTAAAAATTGTTAAAACAAAGAAATTAACTAGGCACTTGAATAACAAAAAAATTAAACCAGACTGATTCAGTGAAATGAATCAATTTTACTTTCTTTTACCTCTATATGGGTGATTCTTTTACAAACCGAACACTTTCTGACCGACATGTTTTTGATTTGGCTGAAATTTTTTTTATGGGTTCTGTAACGAAAAAAAGATAGCCATCCGCGAGGATTTTCTTTTTTCTTTAATATTTTGGGAAATATCGAGGGTCGAAAATGTGAAAATTTGATGATTTTTGGCTTAGACGCTTACTTTTAAAAATTCATAACTCTGGTTCTATTTGAGCTAGAAAAAAACTTTTTTACCATTTTAAAGCTAAAAGAGTGAACTTTAAGAAAAAAATTGTTCCACCAAAATTTATTAAAGATTTCACATTGTTATCAACAATTGAAATCTTGAAATCGATTTTTAACAATGGGGCCCCAAATGTATCACTTTTTATTATAACCATCGCATTCTACTTCAAATTTTATGCCGATAACGGTTTTTTAATCGATGGAGAATCAATTAGTACTATTGAAAAAAATCCCGCTAAGTACTCTCATGCGGTAAAATGACGTCATATCAAAAATAAGAAATAAAAGTCCGGGCGTATTGAACCACTCTTTTAAAACTATATTTAGATTTAATGTAGCTTTTATGGTCAAGTAGCTATCCGTTGCACAAGTAGGGCTATTTTTCGATATTTTTTTGCTTAAAAATGAGGTTTTTCGAGAAAAAACTAATTTTGGAGTTAATTATTCGGGATTTTTTTACTTATTCTATTAGAGGTTTTCATTCTGCACCAAATGACATCCCATTTAGTCTGATCTGATTAGCCGTTCGGAATCTACAGGGGTTTAAACTTTTAAATTAGAATTTACCGCAGCCGGTAAAATAAAATGATAGGAAAAAAATAAATGGTGAAATCTTTAGCTGAAAACTCATTCTTTCTAACCGTATATTCCCCATAATTATACCTCTTAAGACAGAGGAGTTGTTCAAGCCGATAAACTTTTCGTGATGCCCTAGGGCAAAAAGTTTATCGGCTTGAATAACTCCAAAATTAGTTTTTTCTCGAAAAACCTCATTTTTAGGCAAAAAAATATCGAAAAATAGCCCTAATTGTGCAACGGATAGCTACTTGACCATAAAAGCTACATTAAATCTAAATATAGTTTTAAAGAGTGGTTCAATACGCCCGATTTTATTTCTTATTTTTGATATGACGTCATTTTACCGCATGAGAGTACTTAGGGGATTTTTTTCAATAGTACTAATTGATTCTCCATCGATTAAAAAACGTTATCGGCATAAAATTTGACGTAGAATGGATGGTTATAATAAAAAGTGATAATTTGGGGCCCCATTGTTAAAATCGATTTCAAGATTTCAATTGTTGATAACAATGTGAAATTTTAATAAATTTTGGTGGAACAATTTTTTTCTTAAAGTTCACTCTTTAGCTTTAAAAATGGTAAAAAAGTTTTTTCAGCTCAAATAGAACAGAGTTATGAATTTTAAAAGTGAGCGTCTAAGGAAATCATCAAATTTTCACATTTTCGACCCTCGATATTTCCAAAATATTAAAGAAAAAAGAAAATCTCGGGATGGTATCTTTTTTCGTTTTAGAATAAAAAAATTTAGAAATCAAAAATGTCGGTCAGAAAGTGTTGTTAAAGAATCACCCATATATGTTAGTATATATAGAGAGAAAGTATTGGATTCATGCCAAAAATTCGATGTCGAGATTTTTATGGATATACACGTTTTGAGATCCCTTGAATCCAAAAAAAGTGGTTTTTGGAACATGGTCTGTCTGTGTGTCATGTTCAATTTTTGGTTGAGGGGGGAAATTGTTAGTAGTTAAGTAGGCCCCCCCCTGGAGGGTGAAAATAAGCTATTAAACAAAATCGGCCAAAGAGTACTAGTACTTTACTGATATACTTTTTCAGTTTTTTCGATTTTCTCAAAATTCGCTCTAACGATTTTGTTTAAAACTCAAAAATCAATTATTTTTTAGAGGTTCTTTAAAATGTATATTCTCATTTTGCCCTCAAAATTGTTTGAAGCACGAGTTTACTCTTGTACTTCATTGGAAAGATAGGAGAAATGGTTGCCATGGTAACAAAATATATATATACTTAACCATGTTTATAAATTTTACAAAAATGTACTGTACTGCCGGAAACTAAATATATGTCGACACAAAAAATCTGGTGTGACAAGCATAAAACACAATTTTCGATTACCAAAGGTAAGAGAGAGTTGTGTGCTGTGCGAACAGGCACACCAGATTTTTCATATTATTTTCTTTAGGTAAAAGAGACAGACTTGGACCCTAAGAAAGAAAGGGTTAAGTTAAGTAAGACCTAGAGGCTCAGGAAATAACTAAAAAGCTAAAAAGCTACGCCAACCGCCTGCAGGAACCATTCCTTCTACCCCTTTACAAGGGGGTGGTAAAGGGTAATTACCCCCCCCCCAGATTAAAAAAACTTTTTTCGCAAAAAAATTTATTTTTAATGTAAAATTTTAAATACTAATACTTAAAAATTTGATTTGTATTTATATTCTGGCAAAGAAGTACAGAATGAGCCTTTAAATTACCGAAATTAAGAAAAGATTGTGTGCTGTGCGACCAGTCACACCAGATTACCCCCCCCCCTCCCGGGAAACACTGCTGGATCCGCCCTTGCCCCTTTATCTTAAAAACAATTTAATTAACAATTTTATGATTTTACTTTTGAGAGATAGTTAGATAGCTTACATTTTCCATAAGGCCCAATAATGAATTTTTAAAAAAAATTTTCAGCCTCCCAAAATAAGCATGTGGTGATAATTTCTTCTGAGCTCTCAAAAAAATGGTAAAAAACATAATTTGGAATTTACAACGGGAAGTTGTTCAAACTAACAAACGGACATTCTGATATTATTATAGATTTTTCAAAGGCTAATTTCTGAAATTATTAGTTGTTATATTAGATGTCATTTTCGTATTTTAATAGATTTGGATGATAAATAATTATACTCTTCTTTTATTCCTTTTGATAAAAAAAAGACACTTCCCTTTGTTGTGAAAATTCCGACAATTCTCATCAATTTCTATCTATCTCTAGGGGTCTAATGAAGTCGGAAGTTCAATGGCGCAATAACCAATCCCTGTCTAGATTTTCTGTCCTCAGCCATCTCAATCCAATTATGGGTAGACTCACCAATTTCCCCCAGGTCGAATTTAATGTTATCCCTCTCGTTTCAAAGATTTATTTCATTTAATATATTTATATGAGATAGAACAAAAAAGAATTGAAACATGTCTGAAAAAATGTTACTTTGGTTAATCTGGAAGTGATCAAATAGATAGAGTATTAAGATATGAA